>BMAO01031318.1:0-46868 GCA_019973975.1 Trichonephila clavata
TCGATGAAAAAAGTTGTACTTAGAAGAAAACATTAATTTTTCATCACTATTTCAAAGTCTTTTAATAGTAATTCTTTTTAAATTTTATTATTTTTAGAGCACTTAATATTTTTTGTTTTAAACACTGTTTATGTGGATTTTTAAGGCAAATCTTTATAAAAGAGAGAATATATCCGATAAAATTTCTGTATATTTTTTGACAAAGAAATACATATTTACTGTTCGTAGATGGGATAAATAATTGACTTCAAACGTGTTCGGTTTTATAGCATTTCTGAATTAAAATTCTACAGGTGTTTTTGCTTACAGCTGCCTTAATATCCGTTACCCACGCAAGTTATAACAATAACATCTTCTACAGATGGTTCCCCAGCTGTTTAAAATTATTTTCAGACATCACGTCAGACATTTTGACCTAATATTATTTAATTCACGTGATATGGGCAACAATGCATCTAATTATCATTATTTAATGTATCAGTATAATTTATTACTGTCAATATTATAACTTATGATTTATTTACTAATGTAATTAACTTATTATTAGTTATAGTAGTAATAGAAGCTGAAAACCAACTTGAAATCATCAATATTTTATTATCTTCTAAGCGTTCAGTTAAAACAATGTTTATTACTGAATCAGTCATTTTTTATACTCTGTTTTTCATTTTTTATATATAATTCATTCTTATTTTATTATATTTATCAATAGCATATTGTTGAAATCGTCGATTAATATGGTTGTATTTAAATCGAGTATTGAATTTGTAGTAATATTTCATTTCATTGATGGTACTAACACTTAAGAATATAGATAATAAATATTTTACACGAGTAGCTCTGTGAAGGTATTTAAATACTTTCAGGTTGTTGGTATCCTTATAAGTTAATAAATCTAAAGTAAGAACGTTGCATAGGCTCTGAAATAAAAATACTGTCATCTGTATTTCAGTACTTTTAAAAACTTCTAATCTATAAAAAATAATAAAAATATTTTTTATCTTTTATTAAACCGAGTTTAAATTTAATTTACTTCTTTTTTATATAAAGTTTAACCTCACTGTTTTTTTCTAAAATTTCGAAGATTGAAAAAAAAAAATTTTTTTGTACAGCTAAAAATTTGAGCGTATTTGTTTCATATTTATTTGTCACAATGTATGTATTTTCTGAATTAAAACGTATTAAGATAAAACATGTTTGGGAAAACTTAAAAAAACATAACCACATAAAAAGGTTTGGGAATTGAAAAGAAGTTATTCGACTCTTTTCCTTCTTGTTATATAATATATTTTGAAAAAAAAATTTAAGTATTGGAATTTTGCAGCAAATACTTTATAATAAATTGATATCTACTTCATTTTTAACAATAATTTTATCAATTAAATGACATTTTAATTTGATGAGACAAAGAGCTTCAATAATTTTAACAGCTGTTTTAATATCCTAAAATTATTTTTAAAAAAATTACTATATCAGACTAAAATGAAACAATATTGCCTGACATAAAAAAAAATAAAAATATCTCAAGACATATTTCCGTTGAATATGTTGTTTTCCAGATTTCATAAACAAATATTCCACATGCATATTATATTTGCTCAGAAAACTATTGTATTTTAAAGAACTCTTTTGGCCCTCTAAAGTAAAAAAAATATATACTTTTTAAAAATTTAATTTTAACTATGTAATCGGATTTTATAATGCTATTATCGGATGGAAATATTTGTTATAAGGAAACTAAACCAAGAATTGTAATTTGAAAATAATATATATATCCGATTGAAATCGGACAAACCAAACGATATCTGATTCATTTTTTATATTTTAGTGAATGGCAACGATCGTTGCACTACATTCTCTTCCGCTTGTTAGATTCGCAAGAATGATATGTTCATTTCTTCAGCTTTTTTTTTTCTTTTCAATTTAACGGTACCAGAGATTCAGATAAAAAAGAAATTATTCTAGACTAATTCAGTAAAAATCCGGTCATCGGTGATTTTTATCTAGCATGCAATAACAAAGCGCGAATGGGAAGAAAAAAAAGCAGCACAAAAATAGGTTGTTAAGCCTAAGAAGCTGACAGCGGAATTCCATTGTCGAATTAACACGACCAAAAGCAATTGTTCTATCAAAAGAAACTCATGTTTCAAGAGTTCTGAAGCGATTAGCGTAACTCCATTTCGACTTATGTCGTTTTTGTTTATACATGAACTTTATTTATGTCTTTATCACGGAATGGAATTTTTAAACAGTAAAAATAAGCGTCGATTTGGGACGGATATATTCTTATTTATGAATATGGAACATTTATGTTGCTTTTGAAATGACATGTGGGAAATTATCGTTATCAACCAAATTAAGTTAATGAAGCCTTTAGGTTTTCGTGAAAAATAATAAAGAAATGTTTAAAATGTGAATATTTTGTTCGTTTGCGTAAAAAAAAAACTTTTGCTATAAAGTACATTGTAATGGTTTTTTCCCCATGTTTATAATAGATATGTCTAATAAAAACTAAACTAAGTTTTTATTTTTTTAAAGCTAAAGAATTTTTTGAAGGAGAAAAGAAAGTTTTGCATTGACAAGCAGAAAACAAATTTTACATTAATCGCTTTACAGACAAATGGAATATGAATTCTATATCAAATAATCTTAGAGGAATTGGATTTTTTGTATTGAAGGCCAAATTAGATTTGTAGCTGAATTCTTGATGTTCAGTATAATTGTTTTTAAATAGATTAAACTCAAGTGAGAGAAAATAAGATTCAATGATGCATCTTTTCTCGAATGTGATAAATTTTTTTGTAATTTCTTAAAATAAAATAAAATGTTTTGGAACTTGCTTGAAATATCTAAAATAGGTACTTCAAAAATTCTAATTATATACAGTGGACCCCAAAAGTGTTCGTACACTTGCAATTTCCTATAAAATTTAATGTTTTCGACAAATAAAAATTGATATATTCTAATAGTAATTTTTTTTATGATATCTGCAACTTGTTCTTAATAGAATGACATAATTATCTTTTTAAATGATAAAACTATTATTTTTAAAAATTAATAATCAAAAAGCTATTGAAAAATTACGCCACAAAAGTCTTCGTACACCTAACAAAATCTCAACTTAGCTTTAAATATTGTATTTCTTTCTTACTAGTAGTAGGATTAGTACTTATTAGGATAGCTTTTAGTGTCCACAAAAACTTTTAAATGTTTTGGTATAGATTTAATCAGTTTTTTGTAATTTCTACATCGGTTTTTCACCATGATTCTGTTATTATTGTGTTTACTTCCCATTATGGTTTATATGTCATGTTTTCTTTCTTTTTTTAATCAAATTCTCACCAAATATAATCTACTGGGCTAAATAAACTGATTGAGGAGGTTTTTTAGAATTTTGGACAGTTATATAGAGACACCAGCGGCGTACATTGAGAGCAGAGCGCTTGGCGTCATTATCCTGTTAAAAAATGAAGTGGTCTCCTATATCCAAATTTTCGCCAGATAATTTAAAAATTTCACTTTAAAATATTTAAATAGAGCTGATAATTTACAATACTATAAAAAAAAATACCAAATTACCTAATTTTGAGGCCGGTTTACACATTCACGCAAAACAATTCCATCTCCATATTTCATTGATCAATTTGATTTGAAAATTAATCAGCAAATTGATTACGATGACGGAAAATTAAATATTTTGGTTCTGATGGGCATATAATAGTTTGTAAACGAAAAAATGAGGAATTTAATCCCATGAATATATGCGAACAAGAACTCCCCCACCTCCATGCTTCAGCATGGAGGTGGAGAAGTTCTTGTGTGGGGGTGTAAATCGACTTTAAAATTAGGTAATTTGGCTTTTTTTATGGCATTGCGAATCATCAGCTCTATTTAAATATTTTAAAGTGAAATTTTAAATTATCCGGTGAAATTTGGATATAGGAGACTTCTTCATTTTTTAACAGGATAATGACGCCAAGCACTCTGTTCTCAATGTACGCCGCTGGTGTCTCTATAACTGTCCAAAATTCTGAAAAAACCCCCTCAATCAGTTTATTAGCCCAATAGAGCATATTTGGTGAGAATTTTTGATTTAAAAAAAAAGAAAAATGACATATAAACACATAATGGGAAGTAAAAAGAATAATAACAGAAGCATGGAGGGAAACCGATGCAGAAATTACAAAAAACTGATTAAATCTACACCAAAACATTAAAAGTTATTGTGGACACTAAAAGATATCCTACTCAGTACTAAGTAAGAAAGAAATACAATATTTAAAGCTAAATTGAGTTTTCGTTAGGTGTACGAAGACTTTTGTGGCGTAATTTTTCAATAGCTTTTCGATTATTAATTTAAAAAAAAATAGTTATATCATTTTTTAAAAAATAATTATGTCATTCTATTAAGAACAAGTTGCAGATATCAAAAAAATTACAATTACAATATATTAATTTTTATTAGCCGAAACATAAAATTTTATAGGAAATTGCAAGTGTACGAACACTTTTGTGGTCCACGGTACATTTTGCGAACATAGTTCCAGTTGTACTTTAACTAGAAAAACTATTATCTAGATATATTTAATAAAATTTAGTTCTTATGCATTTGTTAAATATAAAATCTTGTTATACTTAACTGAACAAGCAACAAAGATAATCAATAATGTATAACTGATTCCTTTTACACTCATGAAATGAGAATATTAACAATTAATTCAAATCCAAATCTGGCTAAAAAATCAAAATATTAATTGTGAGGGAAATCGGGTGGCATGAGAAACAAAAACAAACAACAACATTCATATATTTGTTTTTTCTCCATCAAAATTTTCTTGGCGCTCCTTTTCAGTTAAACTCATCAATGCAGCACCATCGTCCAGAATTTGATAAACTTGCAGTTCTCTGGAAAGTTGAGTATTTAGTTCCGTTGTGATTAATAACACTAGGCAACATCAAAATTGTTTCGGGCTCAAAAAAGTTTATTATGAAGTATTTTGGCCTGCTAAACACGAAAAATCACCATAAAAACTTCATATTAGCTCTTGTTTTTAAGAATCAGAACTCTTCCTTTTTCATAAATAGCTGTATTTTTACTCATTTTTACTTTCTGTGTATAATCTTTGTGATGCTCAATGAGTGGGTAGATAAAATCACTTGTGCCTCAGGATCGGTTTCTTAATTCAACGAAAGGCATGCAATAGCACCACCTCTTCAGGTGTGTTTTAAGAATAACCTAGAGCATCAATAGAACAAAGGACAGGCAATAGTGCACGATTCAAGTGATATTTGCTGTTTTTCGACTTAAAACTCAAGGTGAATCAATTCAACTTTATTTAGGTCTCAGACTTCTTGTACCATCTACGCTGTACCAGAAAGTGTTAAACATCAGTTTCACTTAAATGGATCACCCAAATTTTTCCATTTTCTGCATTCAGATCAGAATGCCACGGAACTGTGTTAATAACCCCGATAACTTTTGTTACGTTTGTGGTGAAATGACTTTTGCAGCTCCCCCCCCCCCCAGAAGCAAACCATCAGACCAATTGGAAAGATAGTTTACTTTCTTTACTTCAGAGTGAAAGTAGATGAACTGGATAAACCATGGGCCCCATACGTATGTTGTAATCTTTGCTCAGTAAGACTGCGAGAGTGGCTGGGTGGAAAAAAACGTGCAATGCTGTTTGCTGTACCCATAGTTTGGCGTGAGCCAACTAACCATGTCAACAATTGTTATTTCTGTATGACGTCCCATAAACATGGGTTGTTCAAGAAGAAGAAAGACTGTTTGCAGTATCCATGCATTCCATCAACCGATTCTTCACTCAGCTGATATGCCAATTCTTTACCCATCTAAAAAGTATGAGATTTTAAAGGATTTTGTTGAAGAAAAAAAATTCATTAGACCTGGGACATCCCATGACCCAGATTTCGCGAGGCAGAAGATTTAAATGAACCCTACAGCTAAATAAAGCAAAATTGTGTGACCTAATAAGAGATCTTGAATTGCTAAAGCAGAAGGCAGAGCTTTTGGCATCCAGACTACAACAATGGAATCTACTCCTACCAGGCGTCAAGATTACAGAGCACAGGACTCGTGAAAAGAATCTTCATTTCTTTTAGAAGAACGAACATCTGATTTCACGTATTGATATCAACGGCTTGATGAATTTCATGATCAGTTATGACCTAAATAATTGGAGGTTGGTTATAGACACTTCCAAGCTTAGTTTGAAAGCAATATTACTTCTAGAGTTAATAAAATACGAGGATCATAAATGGCAGATCTATGGTGACCTGAAAGTCATTGCTTTACTCAAGAGAATGCAGTTATGCTATACTAAATACTGCTGCTTTCTGTGTTTGTGGGACAGTAGAGATCAAAAATCGCACTACATACAAGACAAATGACCATCTAGAATTCTGAAATCCGGTGAGAGAAATGTCCCAAATGACATTCTGCTTCCACCCCTGCACATTAAACTGGGATTCATGAAGAACTTTGTGAAATTCATGCACAAGGAGGTGATGCTTTCCAATACCTTAGATCAAAATTCCCAAGATTGAGTGGTGCAAAGATTAAGAAGGAAATCTTCGTGGGCCCTCAAACACGCAAAATCCTGAAGGGCCCGCTTTGGATCAAATTCTGGATTGATCGATTGAATATTAACGTCGCATTGTTCAGCTACACGAGGGCTTTTGACGACGGTCAGCGTAATTTATCAAATTCTGGAAGGGAAAGAGAAAACAACCTTCGAAGCCTTTATAAGTGTTTTATGAGGAATTCTACACAGCAAAAAAGATGAGAACTATCAACAGTTGGTGAAAGCTACAAAATTTTCATGACCTAGGATGCAATATGTTTCTAAAGATCCATTTTTTACATTCCCCTCTTGATTTCCCCCCTAAAAACTGTGTAACTGTAAGCGATGAACACGGCGAAAGGTTTCATCAAGATATCGCAGCAATGGAACGTATATATCAGGGTCGTCGGGATAAGTCATTACTCGCAGACTATTACTGGACAGTTATAAGAGATATTCGAGTGTCAACATACAAGAGGCAATTCAAAAAGAAATGTTCACGGGAAATAAACTAAAAAATACTACTGATTTCTGATATGTGAACACTGTTTTTTGAAGCATGACTTATTGTATTGTATTTATTAGTTAGTAATGTTTTGTTCTTCAAATTTACCAATAAATTGATAGATGGGTTGGGGTATATCTTAAAAACAAGAGCTAATAAATAAATTTTATTTACAAATTCGTTTTTTTAACCCAAAATTTTTAAGAATAGGCTATTTAAAACTAGGAAACGGACAAAAAGTTTTTTTTTTTTTTGTTGCCTAGTGTAATAAGTCTTCGTATGAGACAACGTTTTTCTTCTCATGCAGCTATTCCAATCCAGGCAATCATTGCGATATTTTTCTGCGAGAGCTTGCAATAATGTACTATCGCAACCGTGTTGGCGACATCATATGAAACGAAGCACATGTTTGTCAATTCAGAGCATGCGACATTGGTGTTGCAAACTTGGCGAATTACCTTGAACGTTGGCATTGTTGTAATAAATTTATTACAGCTTCACGAAAAACTTAGAGAAATATAAAGAATTTAAAATATATTTTGTTTAATTTGTGTAAGGAATATTTTTATTTCTTGCCTATTTTGTTACTGGCGTTATTTCATCATATTTATTTAGTTTTAATAAATCATTGATTATTTTCCATGAATCTTTAAAATATCCTTCTCCTCAGAGATTTTGAACAGATTAATATTTTGACAATGTATAATCAGCATTTCACTTTGATAAATTGAGCTCATGCATGTAATTCTATCTATAACGTAAAAAATGATTTTGATGATCGTAAAATCTTTATGTTGGAATTTCATTTTTGAAGCATCCATCTGGACCCTAAAATCCAGTTTTTATTTGTATAATGTGCAGCACTTTTCAATATTGGATAAAATTAGGATTCAAACTTTTGGTTCTAGAATAATAAAAATTTTCATTAATTAAGACTACCCTAAAATTGTAAATTTTGCCAAAAATTGACAAATTGTTTTTAGGATTTTATTTTATAAGCCATCTTATTAGCTTTATAAAAATACCCAGTTTATTATTTTCCGTTCACTAGAAGAAACACTACAAGTGTTTTAGTAAGCGCAGATGCCATTACTTTAAAATGCGTTTTATTCGAAAATGATCAAACGGAGACAGCGATTGCTCAAAAAGTTTTGAAAATAATGAACTTAAATTTTTTTTTTTTGTGTATGTTCTGCATAATAGTAGAAGTGTTTTAACCTTCAGATTTATCAATCACTGTTTTATTACAAAACTTACAATCCCTTATGTGAGTATAATCACTTATTTTTTAAGCAATTTCATATAATAACTAAGATAAAGTACTCTAGCTTTTGTAAAAATTAAAATACCTCTTATCTTGAAGGTCATTTCAAAAATGAATACCATAGCAACGCATTAGAATTGAAAATTTGTTCATAAAATTTTGGTACAGAATGGGCCGCATGTATGTTATTTCTTGTAAATTTTTACAAATTTTTCCCCATTTTAGAAAAATATTTTCTTTTTCTCTTCTTAATTTTAACATATTTTTCTTAAAATGTACTAAACAAATCTAACCCCCCCCCCCAAAATCCCCATACCTCTATTTAAAAAAAAGTTGTTGCAAATAGTCGGATAGTGAATTTTTTAAAAAATTTTTTTTAAATTAACAGAATTGTAGCATTCCAAAGATATAATCAATTCAAAAAGCAATTTCTGAGCTTTTCCGTGCCCTTTTTAAGCTTAATTATAAAAGATTTTGCAGAATTTGGAGTCATAACTTTTGGAAACGAATTTCTCTCTAATCTCGGTTATAAGCATAAATTTAACAGATAAAAAAAAAAAAAGAGGATAGGACCATTTTCGGGAATTTGCAGTAAAATATTACGAAAAATAAGGGATGTAAATTAATAGATTAATGATTTGTTTGATAAATGAGTGTACATGCTTAAATCTTGAAACAATACAAATAAACGGAGCAACCTGTTTATTATTCTTGTAAATAATACGTTGAATGTTGCCATATGTTAAAATTGGACTTCCCCAAGTTAAATAATTTTGTGGCTACACTCCATCGCTTTAAATTATGGCAACGAAATTACTTTTAGGTAGAAGTTGCCAACTTCGATTTGAAATGTTTTTATTATTCTCTCCAGTGACGGACATCGTCCGCACAGATGACCGATAGCACTTCGATAACACATAACTCATTCCGATGAGCAGGTCATCTATCTGGAGGAGCGGTCATGCCTGACCCCGTGTTCAAGGTCGGCCATGCTCATCGTCGATCATTGGATTAGGAAGTCTGAAAGGATGAGGGTGTTATTTTCTTTTTTAATTGAAGAAGTCTGAATTTTTTGGATCACCGGATCGGTGTGTTTCAAAGAGTTTGTCAGCAGAGCGATGGCATCGTGTCATCATCATCATCATCATCAAGAAGAAAAATCTAGAGTAACGATGCGAAGTATCAATTATTTATAGAATGATGATGCAGAAGGAATCTAATTTTAAGAGAAATGTACCATAGAAAGCATGTGTACGTTTCACTGTTTCTCAGGATACACCTAAAGTTGTTAGCCCCGATATAAGTTTTTCGTATTCCTTTATAACACTAAAGGTACAAATAAAAAATCTCCGTCGAAACACGACATAGAGAAGGAATAGTTATTTTTTTAGCAAACTTAGAGCGATAAAATATAGTCTACTTTAAAACAGCCTGCCGGTGGGGGTGACGTAGTTGGTCAGGCGCTGGCGGGTTCGACTCCGGCTCAAGTCATGGATTTTCATGATACAAAAAATCGACATCGTGACTGTCGAACGATTGATTATGCGGCATGTTAAAGTTTCTTAGAGAGCCTGTTTGGCTTGAGTTCTCATGGCAAAATTAATTCGTTGTTAAATTTCGCATCGTTTTGGCCTCACCTAAAGCTTTGTGGACTAAAAAGTTTTTTCTGACTATTAATAACTGCTAAAATGTAAGAAATTTGTTATAGATTTTAATTTATCCCAGATTCTAATAGGAGATGGAAATTTTAAGAGCTATTTATCTAGGTTTAATTTAATTGGTTATGAAATTTGTTCTTGTAGTCTGGATGCTGAAACCGCGGAACATGTCTTGTTGTATTATAACCTATATTTTTGTAAAAGAGAAAATTTTAAAAAGGAGTTGAAACGTTTAGGTATTTCCTGGCCTCCTGCTTTGTCTTTGTTGGTCAATTGTACTGAAAGCCTTAATGTCTTGAGTATGTCTTGTAAATTTGTTTATTTTACAGTTTTTTAAAGTTTTATAGGTACTCCCTTTCTTTATATTTGTGTATTTCCTTCCTTCCTTTTATTTTATATTTGTCTCTTAAAAGTATTTTTAATTTTGTTTTAAATTCTATAATGTGATGTTACCACTTACGTTTGTAAGCCTCATGTTATGCAATGTGGAGCACACATGAGGAGTTTTGCAAATTAATTTATTTAAAAAAAATTTCGCATCGTCAGAACTCAGAAGCCTTTCTCTGGGTAGGAAACTGAGTGACAAAATTACATTACGGCGATTGGTATTTTCTATATGGTGCCACACTAAAAAGTGATACTTGCTCCTAGGGAATGTATTCGGTCTGCAATGGTAATTACCAATCCGTAGCCTCATTTGGGGAAAAAATTGTTGCATTTTTATTCCAGAACACGAGATTTAATTTTAAATTTGATTTATAACACTTTCTGTAAGCATTATTCAGTGCAAGTTCAAGCTCATTTCGGGTCCTGGGCGCAGAAGATTTACGGATCCCCTTAGCACTGGCTGATCGAAATTTATAACCAGAAAATTTGGTTAAGTCCAGCTTATCCGCGCCCCTGGGCGCCCAATGGATAAACCGGCACTGATATGTTAATAAAAAAAAGCTTTTCCGTAATAAGAATGCAATGGCAGCAACAATCTGGAAGAATTAATGACGTAACGAGTCTAAGAAATATATTCCTGGTTATTTTATTAGTCATAGTAACCAAAATAAAATTTTTGTGAGTGTGCGTTCTACTTCAAGAGAGCTTCACTTTTCACTCAATCTCTTAGGAACATTTATTATTTATCATGATGATTCATAATCTAAAATATAAGTTGTGACCAAATACCCCCGATGTCCTTGTAACTAACTCCGATAAAATTTTGACTCGAACCCCATACGGAAGTAGATGTAAAAGCAATAGCTAATCACAAGCACAGATATATCTCAAAGATAAATTGATTACGTAATATAAATTTGTATGAGATGGGGAGATCAACGACTGCGAACCAATTACAAATAATTAAACTTCGCTTACCTGATACCATTAGAAAGGATACAAGCTCCTGGTACAATCCTCATGAACATCCACATGGTTTCAGAGAAACCTTGGAAGATATTTATTCAAAATAACAAATTAGAAGCATTAGAAATGCGGCTGGTAATATGGTTCTTCTTCTTCTTCTTCTTCCATTGACACAACACACAACCCTGGTTTGTCCAATATGTCTTCTCAAGAACCCTCTTCCTTTTCGACTTCCGCTTAGCAACAGTTTTCACTCTTAAAACTTTTAAATCGTCCTCCACACAATCAGCCCACCTCAATTTGGGCCTACCACTTGTTCTAGTTCCAATAGGTTTGTAACAGTGCCGATTTAAGCTCATTTCGGGCCCTGGGCGCAAAAGATCTACAAGTCCCCTTGGCACTGGAGGATCGAAATTTATAACCAGAAAATGTGGTTAAGTCCAGCTTATCCGGGCCCTTCTAGGCACCTCCAGGTCCGCCCCAAGCATCCAATTGATAAATCGGCACAGGTTTGTAATTGAAAATTCTGAATGTCAAGGATGGGGGGGGGGGGGGGTTCATACGGCAGATGTGGCTGGCAAACCTCAAACGACCAATATTGATGGATTTAATGATATATGCTTCCTTAAACAGCTTATATAATTCAAAATTATGTCGTCTCAGAAAAACATTCTCATTCACAGCACCAAAGATATATCTAAGAACTTTTCACTCAAAGATAGCTGTTCAGTTTGTAATTTAGTCAAAATTTCAAATCCATAGGTAAGTACGGTTCCGATGATTGTTTTATACAGCATAGTTTTTGTTTTTTAATCAATTTTGCCTTTAAGAAAGCTCTTAGACCATGAAGACAGCGATTAGCAACAATAATACGTCTTTTAATTTCAGTCAGCACCAATGTCGTTTAGAAAATATGGTTCTATTATTATTATCAGTGTTCTCACTTCAAATCATTTTAAAATAACACTTCCAATGGGGAAAATCCTTTTCCTCTGTAAGAAGCAAGTTAAAAATTTTAGTTACATTAAAGTCTCGAGTCAGTTTTAAGAGTAAAATCTCGTGAGATAGTCTGTTATAAAATCAATATTTCATTTACTGATAGATTCTTTCTTTTCACTAATAAAGAGTAAGTAATTCAAGTTCCTTATTCCTTAATTTTCCTTATTGCGTTGTGTATATTCAGTTTTTATCATATCCACAGGAAATTAATCAAGAAAGAGTTACCGCTGGAGATCAAAACAGCCACAGATTATAGAATTAAAATTTGTCATTCAACCATATGAGAATTTTTAATGCAAAATGTGTATTTTTCATAGAGTCTATACTGATATAAACAGAAAAGCATAATGGTTATTGTGTTAAAAAGAAGGCAAATTAAAAAGAAGAATAAAAAAAAAAAAAATGGCATACTTCTGTTAAAAGCTATTGTAAATAAAAAGAATAGTTGTAGAAATTACACGATTAAAATTATTGCTTGATTTATGCAAATGGTACATAATGGGGAAAATGCAAATTCGTCAATCACTGCAAAGATTGGTTAGTACAGAATATCATCACCTCTTTCTCTGGGATGAAATACAAGCACCACAGCTGTATTTCTTGCTACTTATGTCTGAAATATTTTGCTACTCCTGCATGAGGTTTTGAGGGCAGCAATGTTTCTTGGTGGAAGCTGACGAGCTGGAACCTTTTGTCGAAGTATATCCTAAACATACTCAATCGCAAACTTGCCGGCCATTGCATGCGTTGGATACATTCCCTTTAAAGATATCTACAAGTTGAGAGCGATATGACGTCCACCATGAATGATTGTTGACCCGTGGAGTCGAGCACGAGTTTTCAGAAGCTCATCTTAGTCCTTCTCTTGTTCTATTAACAAAACTTCCTCCGAAAAACGCGAAAGTCCTTGCGCCCAACAGACATTATTTCCGTTCCACCAAAGTGTTATCGCCACAATACGGATTTCGTTTTTTTGCAGTGTTATGAGAATGGTAATGTATTCCACGATTATGCTGTGATGCGAATTACTCTGTAAACAGAATCGTGATTCATCGAAAAATATCAAATTACTCCATTGATTATTTACCAGTTTCACATGTTCTAGATTCCGTCGGAAACAGGCTTTCTCTCATACGCAAGTCAATACAGAAGGTCACTCTTCCTGATTCTTGTGTATGTTTCTTGCCTGAAAGCCATTTCTTCCGTGGTTGCAACAAACTCCAAAGATGGCCATCTGCATCCAATTCATAAGGAAATTAGGAACAAAAATCCATCTTATCTAGTTGTCCTTATTCTAAGTCAACCTGTTGCAACTTTTCGACGATCATTGCCACTTATTTAATACCATTGCCACAATTTCAAAGTTGCAACGTCTTAGACGATCATGGTAAGGTAAAGGACAATGGTAATAGTGGCCAAGGTAACGGATTCGTGTTTAGCGTGTCACGAGTTCGAGGCTAGTGCCGCTGAAGATCCACCGTGTTGGGGAGAGATGCACGTTAAATCTGTCGAGAGCTCAAACATCCTCCCGTTGGTGTGGTGTGAAAGTTAGGAGAGAAGGGTGTCAGCTCAGGTGTCGTCCTCGTCACATGACCATGGCTCAAAATTACGAGGTCTATTGCCAAAAACCCTCGTGTAGCTGAACAGTGCAATGTTAATATTCACTCACTCGGTGGATTTTTTTAATGATTTTCATCAGAAAAGATCGTGTAGTATTAATAAGAACAGTTGTTAATATGCCTCCAACGAAATTGACTCTTGAAGAACACAAACAATCGAAAGAAATTCGTCTAGAGAAAATGCGATTGATTCGAAAGAAATACGCAACAATAAAGAAAATTTTATAATAAAAATTAATAATAATATCATTAGTTAAAACATGCATTCTTCTTCTTAAAAACAAGCTCATTTAGAAGCTGAAACTAATCAAATTGTATGCGATTCTAACACCATCATCCATATACTTACGACATCTATATACACTGGTGTGCAAAAATTAAGGACGAGACGGTTTTTTCAATATAACTTTGTACAAAAGCATTCCAAATCAACACATTTAATACCGTAAGATCCCCAATACGTAAGGACATGAGTAATGTAAGCAACACTTACTAAAAGAGAAATCAGAGGGATAAAAAGAAGCTTTATTGAAAAAGTAGCATGGAGCGCAATGCGACTGAAGGCCAAACATCCTGTGATGGGTGTCCAGCAAGAAATATCCGGTCTTTAGTAGGGGATATGATTCCCTGACTGCTAGGCAGGTTTCACGCGTCTGCCATGCTGAGAATGAGGGTGTCAATGAGTTGTTGAGGCATTGCTGCCCATTCGTCTTGCAGCGCCAATCGAAGCTCCGGAATCGTTACTGGTGGTAAGATACGAGCTGCCAAGCGTCTGCCTAGAAAATCCCATACATGATCGATGGGATTGAGATCCGATCGTGCCGGCCAATCCATACGTTCAATATCCTCACTCTCTAAGAGCTGTTCGGCAGCTACTGTGCGATGACATGGTGCATTGCCGTCCATGAAAAGGAACTGCGGACCCATAGCGCCTCTAAAAAGACGCACATATGGAAGAAGAATCTCGTTACAATAACGGGTCCCGTTGACTGAACCTGCGTCGAAGATGTGAAGGTCTGTACGACTACCAAGCATGATGCCTCCCCAAACGAGAACACCGCCACCTCCATACCTGTCCCTTTCAATGATGTTCGAGGGATGATTGCGGCTTCCCGCTCTCTCCAGATGAGTATGCGATGAGAATCGCTACTCAGACTGAATCTGCTCTCATCTGTAAAGAGTACTCGTCCCCATTCATTGTCTCTCCAATTCCGGTGTTCCCGGCACCACAGAGAACGCCTTCTCCGATGGGCAGGCGTTAGAGGTACACACCGTACAGGGCGTCGTGCAAACAGACCACCACCGTGCAGTCTTCTGGCCACGGTAAAACGCGATATCGGTCGTCCAGTCGCCTGTGTCGTGTGTCTAGCGATTTCTCCCGCTGTCTGCCGCCTGTTTCTTCTGGCCTGTAAGGCAATATACCGGTCATCTGCGGGTGTGGTTCCTCGTGGACGACCACTACTGAACCCCCGGATAGCTGTACCTGTAGTTTGAAATTGTCTCCAAATCGTGAAACGATGCTGTGAGCAATTCCGAACTCTGCAGCCACACTTGTCACACTGCGACCTTCCTCCAACTTCCCAATGATTCGACCTCGGGTAAAAGCATCCAGATGTCGTCTAACAGATTGATTATTCGCCATTTCTCGCTGAGGCAGCAACTCGGTGTGATTTTAACTGCTATACGGTGTGCAATCTCTTTGCCAGAAATACTAATCTTACACCGACAACATGCTTTACTACTCAGACACTCCCCCATTACGTCTACCTGCATATCTGCGCATGTGCTACCGTACATTACCTCACTTAATCTCCTGATTGGTCTTTCTGTCCGCTCTGCCTCTTCGTTCAGCTGATATGCTAATTTTTCGACTTCGTCCTTAATTTTAGCACACCAGTGTACTTTAAAGGTTATAGATTTTGTGTAAAAATTTATTTGCCATGTTAGGCTTAGCTTCACGAAAAGCACTTTGTTCTATCAGATGACTCTTCAAGAATTGAGCGAACGTGAAGAGGGTAAGGGATAATTTCGAATTGTGAAGAATAAAAAATAATACGAAAAAGAAATCTTCATTTGTATTTTTGTACCTTCCATTCTTAATAGAACAAAAAATTTCGTTCTACACACGATGCTCATGAAAATTGTTTGGTAGGGTTTTTTCTGTGTTCCAAGAAAAAGGCTATCTTCCTTTAATAAGTAGTTATCACAAGAAAACGAACAAAATAAATAATAACAAAAACATCTTATGATATTTGTAACGGAACGTCGGAGACATGCATGTAATCATTCAGAGGGAGAAAATAATAATTATTATTTTCTATTTTGTTCCATTTTCATTTTTCTCCAGGCAGCTTATTGTTATAAGCTTGGTAATGGGACTGGGATTTAAAAGTGACGGAACCTTCATTTAGCCATTTAGAGAAATTTTTTTTTCATATGTTCTGTAGGCTTTAGTTGATTTCATGTTCTTCTGTGTAATGTCATGTCAAGGGTATGTTTTTGAAATGGGTGACTAACACAATAATCTTGCGTGACTTCGTAACTTATAACTTTTGGGGTGTCATAACAAAGGTTAAATGAAACCTTGAGTTTCGTTTTTTTTTCTTCTCACAAAGTCAAGCTTATCTTTTAGTTATCAAAGGGGTTACTGTTCCAGTAACTGTATACAGATGTTACCTGACCAATTTTCAAAGTTTTATAACATACATACAATTTTAAAATGTCTTATATATCTCCATAAGCTCTTTTTACAAAAAGGAATTTTAAAAAAATTAAGTTCATTATTGGTAAAAGCAGGTTTTTATTTTTCGTTTAAAATTCACATAAAATATGAGATTAATGTAAAAGAAAATGATGAAAAAGTATGGTTTTTTTTATCACGTTTTCAGATTTTACCTTTTCTAAGTATTATTTTTTAGTTAATATTTCAGTTATTAATTCTGTTTGTTTTTCTCATTTTAACTTGTAAAATTAAGGGAACTTGGTACGATCAGGTGGCAGCTGAGGTTGGAGGTTAATTACGAGGTCTTTCGCCAAAAGCCCTCGAGTAGCTGAATAGTGCGACGTAAATATTCATTCACTCACTCGCTTTGTTTTTAAGGAATAGGGCTCGAATTTGGAATATTTTTCCAGAATTGAAAAAACTGAAGCTAAAAAATTGTATAGTATATTGACTATCTTATAGTGAGCAGTATATTTTATCATAATACTCATTTTTGTCTAAGTTGATCCTTTTTTCTGACATAAAATATATGTTTCGTACTTTTTCTCCTGTATCGTAATGCTAAATGAACTATCCCTTTACGTGTTAAAAGGGGGGGGGGATGAGCATTTATGGAATATTTTGAAATTTCAAATAGCAACAAAAAATAGTTGTAAAATTTAATAGCTTCCAAAATCTATCAACATAGGTATGAATTATAATGCTGTAATTTTTCATTAAATTTGATATTTTTTTCTCTGTCGAAAAATGTGCTCCACGATTAGTTCAGGTTCTCTTACATTTGGCGAAGACAGCCTGAAGATTTGCATTGATATTTTTCAAGCTCTCAATCCGTGTTGCCATCGCTCACTGGTTATAGTAGAATAATTATCCAAGGGAAGAATAATAGGAGTTTTAGGCCATCGCTTTAACCACGTTTAAATGAGGAAGACATAGTTAAAGGTTACTTCTTAATCATTCATAACGAAAACAATAATGGCATCACTGATAAAAGGGAGAATGATGCACATCGTCTTTTACAGATATCTTTTATTTCCTCTTCTATTTTATTTATTTCCCATGATTCAAATGGCTGACAATAGCAAAGCCATCTATTGGCACAAACTTGAACCCTAACAATCAATGAGTCAAAATATTCCTGAATTTTCTTTTTCGCTGGAAAATTCTTTAAAAAAATAATTTTAAAACAAATATGTAAAAAGTAAGATTTTTGCGGAATAATTCGTGTTAAATTAAAATAAAAAAATCACCAGACATGCTGCTATGTTCTTAAAATATATTGAAATTAATGTAATCATCACTGTGGCAAGTCAAAACTTATGTACAAAATTAGTCATGGAATAAATAATAAATTAAATGTAAAAAAACTTTTTTAAGAACAAGCTTTTATTTAAACGCGCTAAAAAGAATAAAATAAACTTTTCCTTTAAAACTTTTTTTACTATCAACTTATAACGTCATTACACAATTTATATGATATAAAAGCTTGTCGCAATATTTAAGTACTCATATTTACTTAGTTTGAATTTTTAAAAACCAAAATCAATCAGGTCAAGTTATTTTACTTGTTTATCTACACAGGTAAATCTCGCGACAAGCTTTTATATCATATAAATTGTGTAATGACGTTATAAGTTGATAGTAAAAAAAGTTTTAAAGGAAAAGTTTATTTTATTCTTTTTAGCGCGTTTAAATAAAAGCTTGTTCTTAAAAAGTTTTTTTACATTTAATTTATTTTTTACTTTTTAGTTATCGCTGGGCAGGTTTCTCAGCCTGTTCAACTCATTGAACGCTGGTTCGCCATCCCTGGTTTAGCTGAATTAATTCTCGCAAAATGGTATTAGACTAAAAACACAATTTTTTTAAATCCGTAATTTTTAAGCAATTTTTTCAATCTTCATGCAGATTTTGGCTAACATTGTTCTACACACGAAAAAAAAGGTTTAGTGAGATTATCTTCATAAATGACAAAGTTATTAAATGTTTAATTAAAATTTTGACTATTTTTGAAAAACTTAAAGAATATATTATTTATTTGAAATATTTTGAAGATAAGGGATGTATTTCTCTAACATATTAGAAGAAAATTTTAATTGTTTATTAAAAACTTCAAAAGGCATTTAAATATTTGTATTAATCAATAAAATGCTTAAGACTAAAAACGCATTTTGTAATCAAAAAAGAAAGTTTTATCAAGTAATGATAAATTTTTTGCTGGACATTGATTATCTTCTACGTAAGAATCTATTTTTTTTTTTTTTTAATTGCTCAGATCACCTTTAGAAACTTGATTTTGAAAAAATCAATAATTAAATTCAAATAAAATTAACAGATTCTATTTGTAATTAAATTTAAGGACACATGTCGTAGTGTGTGCTTAGATTACTGGTGATAAAATGAGGTATATTTAAATTACTCGTAGGCTTAAAATTAGAAAATTTCTTAAAAAAATTACTTCATTTTATTGTAAAATTATTTTTTTAATCGAAAATATATTGCATTTCTAGATAATATTTTTCTCTTATTGTTTTCCTAGCGGATTCCTTTTTGATGGGTAAGATGCATTAAAAAAATGATCTTTCCGATTCTGTAATTATTTTTTGTCTGAGTTTCATAGATTAAAGTTAGATAAAATTATTTAAAGAATTTCTTCAATACTCCATCTCAGTTTAACTTGGCAGCGTTGAGAAAGGTATACAATGGACCAATCTACTTGAAAAATAGCTCTGCTTTTTTGTTTTGAATTTAAATCCAAGGAAATAGATCGAAATTTGTAAAAAATTGCATACGTTGTAGAAATTAGATTGTTTTTACGTTGTAGAAATGTAATTATTTTTTAGACAAAGTTAATTAATACTGTCAATAGCGCAACGTTATGAAATTCCAGTTTGGCTGAAAACCGATTTTCGACGCCAACTTTTGTCATTGTTGTAACAATAAAATTATTACAACAATGCAGATATATCGAAGTTGGCGCCCAAAACTAGTTTAACGTTTTTAAATAATATCTTTTTAATTAATTGCAATATCGGAATATAAATGGTCAAAACATGCATTGTCATCCAAACTAAACGTGTATACAAAATTTCAGCTCAATGGGAGGAAGATATCAGCTTCAAAATTGAGTTGCAAGATTCCACCCGAACAAATTACATGCATACATACATACATACATACATACATTGTAAGTTAAATAAAAGCTTTTAATAATAAATAGACATCAAACTCACGAAAAAATTAAAAATATGTCATTTTATTATTATGCGATGTAAAAAATAATTACAAATGATATATTGATAGAAACTTTAAAATGCAAAAAAAAAAAAAAAAAACGTGGAAAGCCACGCGATAGAAGTGAAACTTCTTTGGCGACGTTAGCCTTAAATGCAGGAATAGATCTAATTATATTAAACTGCTGAAAGAACTTATTTTAATCAAATAAAATTCGAACTTCATTTATTGTATGAAAATATTTTTATTCAATTTTCTGCATCATCATTTTCCAAGAAAGACACAATAGGTGTGTGGTAACTGAAGAAGGATATAAAAATCCTCGATTGTAGTCAATCAAGAAAATGTGAGAAAACTGCATCAATCGCGGTCCATGTATTGTTTTTTCTTCACTAGAATCAGTATTTATTGTCAAATTTAGTGTTCGCTTCAAGAATTCAATGAGTGGCTTTGCTAAAAAAAAGAACGTGGAAAGCTACGCGATAGAAGTGAAACTTCTTTGGCGACGTTGGCCGTAAATGCAGGAACAATTATATTAAACTGCTGAGATAACTTTAATCAAATAAAATTCGAACTTCATTTATTGTATGAAAATATTTTTATTCAATTTTTTGCATCATCATTTTCCAAGAAAGACACAATAGGTGTGTGGTAACTAAAGTAGGATATAAAAATCCTCGATTGTAGTCAATCGTGAGAAAACTGCATTAATCGTTGTTCTGTATATTGTTTTTCCTTCTCTAGAATCAGTATTTATTGTCAAATTCAGAGTCCGTTTCAAGAATTCAATGAGTGGCTTTGCTTCTTCTAAAGCAAAATTAACATTAAAGTCTCCAATTAAGATAATCGGTTTTTAATCATCATCGGATCCAATGACTACAGCAGCCTCTGATGTGTACAGCACTAAAACTTTATGGATAAAGATGATAAAAGCTGCGACAGAACTACCTGGTGATATATAGACTTTCGCCTGGACTTGCTGCTAGTTTTCCTTTTTTTTTTTCCTTTCACGAAACTCTTTTCCTCTTTTTGCATTTGTTCTAGGCGTTCTTAACAAATTAATTTTAATTCAATGTGGAAATAAAAATTAATAATATAAACAATGCATCACTCACAGAAGTCACTGTGTTTGCTTACAAGATGCTATCCGTAGCGATTCTGTCGCGAACGTTAGTGACATATACACAATGTCCCAGACACTCCCGTAACAGGAAGAGCCATATAATGGTAATATTTTGGGTGCGTTTATTCGTTGAAAACGGCACGTTTATAACATAAAAACTACGAAAATACGCCACACGAGTTCGTTATGAGTAGCATACTCACTTAATATCTCCAATAACTAAGCGCCTTTAGTCCAAACATCAAGATGCCCTACTCCATACCCCCTTAGCAATCGTCCAACTTTTTCAAAGATACCATGCAAGTCACGTGGTGTACCCCCTTCCCCCCCGCCCGCTATCTTCTAATTATGGCGACGTTTCTCTCGGAGGATTAGGGGGGGGGAATCACTGCTTCCGTTCGCTTTTTCACTGTTACGCAAAACTGGGCAAATTTCCCATTCACACCCGTGAGCAAAGAAGTTTTACTTCAAAAAAAGGATTAAATACTAATAAAAAAATTAATGTAACCCATCTCCAATCTCCAAAACAAAAAAGAAAGCAGAAATACTGCACACTATTAACCGAGGAGATATATTTAATGTTAAAACCTGATAAGATTGATGCCAAATGTTAAAAATTTATTATTGCATCCCCAGACTCCTCACTCCCTCTAAAAGCATTTGTTTGTTCCTCAGTTATTTTATGTAACAGTTGGTTTATGCAATAATTAAATTTTGCTAACTAATTAAATTAACTAACATGTGTTTTTTTAAAGTTTTAAACTCTTCTATTCACTACAGTTAAAAATTTTAATCTTTTAAAGTAAATAGCTCTATACCTGCTGTCAAAAACACATTTAAGTTGATAAATTTACACAAATTTAATATTAGATAAGTAGGGGGTCTACCTCAAACTGAAAAACCTGTCAAGGGGTCTATGAGGTTAAAAAGTTTGGGAACCTATGCTCTAGCTCATCGGGCAGTTAGTTTAAAATCAATTACAAAATTCCACCCGGACAGACAAGAAGCGAGTTAATAAAAACATGGTAAAAAGCGAGGAAATGTATTTATACTCACAAAAATCTTATAATTAGGACTCTAATTTAATGATCAGTGAAGTGCGTGCTATTTAGCCTTATGTGATGGATGTGTTTACTATGTTTGACTTGAAGTATATTTCGTGTTGAGTGGCGCACACAAGGGGGGGGGGGTCCTGGAGTACGCATGCCCCCTCCCATCACACTAAATTTTTTCTCAGTTGATTATAATCCTATGCATAAAGTACGTAATTTAACTATTTGTAATTAATAATTTATTTTATTAATTAGTGCTAATTGTTTATTCACTAATATATTTTTTACTGTTTTTTGTTCCCGACAATCGATAAAATCAAAAAAATATGTTTGGCAGCGTTTTGGGGTATGATGCGAGAAGGGTGGATTTTCGACCCTCGACTCCCATTCCCTTGAAAATGAAAAATTTCAGTATGCGCAGTTCGTGTTAATTTCTCCTGTTTGAAGATAACTGTGAATTAGATAATAATGCGTAATAATTAAAAGACACGTCGACAGTGAACCAGATTATCATGATTTCTCGTTATTTATCGTAAATACAGTATGCTCTCATTGATTCCATTAACCGGAGAGTTTAATCTGAATTTTTTTTTTTTTTTTTTTTTAAAAATTCACATTTAATAAACGCAATGGTCAGTGAATATGAGTAATGCTCTAAGAAGGTTTTTTACATACATATATAAGTAAAGTATTGATTTGAATTTTCTTTCGTTCAGTTATTCATTACTTTGCTTTGTCTTATTTCAAAATACATATTCCTTTTTGCTTAAATTTAGTTATATACTTGAACTTATTTTGTAGATCCTTTTGTTTTTAATCCGGACGTCCTGGAGACCCACTTAATCAAGATTAAGGAGGTTCTATTGTATCGCTATTTTCATCGTATTCTCAACAATAAACAGAAGTAGACATTTTATACTTATTGAAAAAAGTGCCATAGAAGTTTCCAGAAGTGGATGAGTAGAAAGTGGATTCATTCACTCTTCCAGGAACGTCTTAAGGCATGGGCCAACTGGGCCCGGGCCCAGGGCCTCGTCCGCAATAGGGGTCTCGTCTCGTTCTCTACTCAACCTTAATAAAATCCTAATTCGAATGATTTCCACGGTAAAATGTTATTTCCAGTTGTATCCTCGTGGCAGCGGTGGCCGAGTGGTCTAGGCATCGGATCATGGCTAGCGTGTCATGAGTTCGATCCTAGTACCACTAAAGATCCGCCGTGTAGGGGAGCGATGCACGTTAAATCTCTCGAGAGCTCAAACGTCCTCCCGTTGGTGTGGTGTGGTAGTTAGGAGAGGAGAGTGCCAGCTCAGGTGTCGTCCGCGTCACTTGACCATGGTTCGAAATTACGCGGACCGTCGACAAAAGCCCTCGTGTTGCTAATCAGAGCTACGTTAATCTTCTCTCACTCACCCAGTTGTATCCTCCAAGAAACTGTGAATTTCGAACGATATGTCAACTGGCTACATGTGATGACCATCGTCCACCGTACAGGACTAGGCCTACCACCAAACACCATCCTAATGCATGCAGTCAAAAGGCAGCAGTCCGTTGAGCCGGTTACATTTATTTGTTTCGGGTTATTGTTAGTAGGAGTATTTGACAACGTATGCTATGTACTGTTAAGGGTCATAGGTGGGGCCTACATTTGTGTAGGGGCCTAGGGCCTACTTTTGAGTACGTCACAGGGCCTCAAGAAGTCTTAAAACGTCCCTGCACTCATCACGAGATCTCCGGAACTATTAGGCCTACGGATTTCAAATTTGGCAAGCAGGTTTCTTTTGTTGAGTAGAGATTCGCTAATAACGGGTTTATATGGGAAACCGACTTCTAAAGGGTCTTGCAAGGAGTTAAGAATAAGAATTCCCGTTTTTGAAGTATAAAACGTATAGAATTGATATTTGGTAAGTATGTTTCTTTTGTTGAGTAGAAATTCGTAAAGCACGTATTTTACTGAAACAAACTCCCAAGAGGGTTGCAAGGGGTTAAGGGGTGTTATAGGCAACAATTCATACTTTTGAACTATGAGACCTACACACTTGAAATTTGGTAGGCATGATTATTTTGTTGAGTAGAGATAGACTAAAAATGGTTTCACAGAAATCAGCTTTACAGGAAGGGGTTGCGGGTGTTTTAAGATCCTTTTTAAATCAAGAGGTGGTGTTTATAAGAATGTTTTTCAATAGAATCGAACGCTTAATGTTAGGCTTAATAAAACCGTACATATTCATACAACATTATGAAATACCCAGAGAAGCTGGCGGTAACGCTGCGACGGATCTATCCGCGTCCTTCCTTTAACGAACCCTCTGAAGAAGCAAACGTGATTATGCAGGTTAGGTCGGATATATATAGTCTAGGTTTTCAAGCTAGTGATATTGAGATATTGAAATATAGAGAATGCGAGGAGAAGGATAGAATGCCACCGATCAGGTATTATTCAATTTTTAGTACGTTTCAGAGATTAGACAGCGGAAAGAATTAAAGTGACGATTAGTCATATAGTTAAATGATAGCTCAGGTAGTTAGGGCAGTGTATTTGTGATCCTTATATATATATATACTAGCTTTCATGGCCCGGCGTTGCACGGGCTTATACCGAGGGTATAACTTAATCCCCATGTTAATTTCCTCCATTTTTTTCTGACGCCAACACTTTTGTGTGGTTTTGACGCGTACGATGTGAGTGCATGACCCGTGAGTGCGTGTCATGGCTTTGTCGCTTAACATTTTCCCTTCTCTTCACAAATTCAACACTACCAATATTATTTTTCGAAATTACTTTGATTTCTTTGTTTCTTTCCTCTCCGCTTAGCCCGGCGTTGCACGGACTTTTACCGAGTGAATAACTTCATCCCCATGGAAATTTCGTGTTTCCCTCAGGCCGATAGCTCTTATGTGCTCGATGTGAGTGATTTCTTTAACTATGTCATTAAAACTCCCTTTTTCGAAATTTGTTCTTGCGTTGGTGTGGTGTTCTAATTATTAGAGATTTGTGAAAGCGCAGGTGTCGTCCTCGTCACTTGACCATGGTTGAAAATTTCGAGGTCCATCGCCAATAACCCTGGAATAGGCAAACAGTGCGAATTAAAAAATCACTCACTCAGTTTTCAGTTCTTTCGTTGCAATTTTTTGTCCCCGGAAACGAAAATATAGCCTTTTTAAAGATAGTTGTATGTTGAAAAAAGACAGAAAAGTAGAAATTTTTCAAATTTCACTACTATTTTAAATATTGAAGTAAAATTGTGAGGATTTTTTGAAATATTCGACACACGGGAAAAATGTTTCATGCAATTATCTTTATAAAAGAAGAAATTATTAAATGATTGTTTTAAGTATTTTGAGTGTTTTATTAAAATTTGTTTCGAATGCATAACATACTGCCATGGAAATTCACCTTCCTTTATCAAAGTTCCTGGTATGTGTGTGATTCCTTTATATAAACGTCACTATAATTCCCTTTTTCGAAAAAAAAAAATATCTTCCAGATCTTACTAATGTCAAACATGTTTCAGTTCTCTTTCTACTGCATTGTGTTACAGTGGCTTATTTGAGTGTAGATCTATTTTCCCCCTGACTCTCCTCTCAGATATAAGATTTATCTTCAAGTTTCTATTCATGACATGTCGAAAACAATATTGCTTTAGTAAAAAAATAATAAATTTAAACAATAAAAGAAAACTATTTTGATGCTTGAGTAAAAAAAAAGTCATCATTTTTTAATAATAGATAATTTTTAGGAATCTAAAATAATAAAATAATTTTCAGGTTTTCATTAATCAATCAATCGCTACTTACAGTTAGCTTAAAAATGTCTCTCTAGAACGTACTGATTGGAAGGAAATCCAAACTCTCTTTAAATAACCGGATATTTATTTACAAAACCTATCTTCGCCCCATCTTAACGTATACATGCCCCATTTGGGGATCTGCCAGTAACACACAATTAAATGATATTCAAAGACTTCATAATAAACAGGTACATCCAAGATCTGTTCTCCACGAAGAACTTTGTGTTGAACCCATCCACACCCTAATAGCGAATGTTTCCTCGACTTTCCATTCTGCAACTTTCCATTCTGCAATCATGACAACCCAACGATTAGCTCTCAATCTAACTTCATGAACCAGCCTCACCTCATGTACCGTTTGCCTCATAGCGCAACGAAGATACTACCTGATTTCTAAGAATTCCCCCCCCCCCCATGCTGTTAAACGTAACGAAAACCCCTTTTCGGATTGAAGAACGAAACGCAAAAGCTGTTTTCCGTTTACGGAAACTATGTTCCACCTCCCCCCACCACCTCCTGACCGCCGAAGCTAGTTTTAGCTTAGGCGAACCTATCATTCTCACTTTATTTACTTAGGTATACTGTGTAACTGAAGTAGAAGGTCTAGCTACCGCTAGGCTGGCACTGAGGACAAATATTTATTCCAGGCTCTAGAACGTATTTTTATCCAAAATAATAGGCGATATACCTTTTATTAACAAATAATTAATTTAATAAGGAAATAATAGAAATATTCATTTGATTTTAAAAAATATATTAATTTAAATCCACATTATCTGTAAATAATAATAAAAAAATTCTACAGATAGCTCTTGAAACGTTTGGATGTTTGATTAAACATTTGTAACTGCTAAGAAAAACACTATGTAAAAAACCGAGTTATAAGTACACATTCACTGAAAAAATCATTCAAAAAGAAAATAATACTATCTGATAAAAACATTAAATTTTTTTAGTTTTTTCCCGGAAACGAAACTGTAGCATTTTTAAAAATAGTTGTATGCTGAAAAAAGAACAGAAAGTATAAATTTTTCAAATTACAAAATTTCACTACTATTTTAATTCTTGAAGTAAAATTGTGAGAATTTTATGAAATATTTGACACGGGGGGGGGGGGAGTTTCATGCAATTACGCATTATTTTAAAGTAAACTATAAGTTTTATGAAAGAGAACAAAAATTTCGATACTGATAAATATTTTAAATGAATCTCAGAAATGCATTGAATGCATTTTAATTTTAAAAAAATATATTAATTTAAATCCATTATCAATAAATACTAATAAAAAAATTCTACAGATAGCTCTTGAAACATTTGGATGTTTAATTAAACATATATAAGTGTTAAAAATCCACTTTGGGGGGAAAACCTAGTTATATGCTAACATTCACTGAAAAAAACATTAAAAAAAAAAAAAGAATACTATTTGATAAAAACATTTAATTTTTTTAATTTTAATTTTATAGTTTTTCATTCCACTCTGTGTTAAAATTATTTAAACACGTATCTGCGGAAAAAATTATATTATACAAAACTAACTTATTAATTATTTTTAATAAAATTGATTAAAAATGCTCATTTAGCAATTAATTGTGACATATAGTTTTCGGCATTTTACTTTTTTAATCACTGTTTCTAAATATCAATGAACTCTTTAAAAATCATTTTCTTTTAAATTCATCGATATTTATAAAATACAAAACTATAACTTATTAATATTTTTACATTAAAATTGATTAAAAAATATTCATTTAGCAATTAATTGTGACATTCCGTTTGCTTAAATAATGGCAGCACTGAAAAATTACGTGGGAAAAATAAACAGAAATGAAAGCTTCTTGTTAGGAATTGTTGAAAAAGATAGAAATTACTTTGAATGATTAAAAATCAGAAAAAAACCTTTTTTAAGGCAAAAAAAAAAAAAAAAAAATGAAAAGTACATTAAAATAACAGAGGATCATGTTAAAATAAGTATTTATCAGTAAAATTAATTTACGTGGGAAAAATAAGCAGAAACGAACAAAATGAAATTCGCTAGATTCGAACCTAGTCATAAGAAAGAATTAAGATACTTCGCAAAAGCGGCGCGTTAGCCAATCACGCCACGCAGGTCAGTGACAGAACAGAAAATAGGCAATAATAATGAATGGTCGGTTCAAATTGAATTTAATTTTTAATTGAGGGGATCCGTAATTTTGAAGCAATTTTTTCAATCTTCGTATATGTTACGGATAATATTACTGTACACACGGAAAAAAGGTTTTGTGAGATTACCTTCATAAATGACGAAGTTATTCAATGTGAAGTAAAAATTAAGACTACTTTTTAAAAATTCTATAAAAAAAAAAGTTTTGGGAATTTTATTTTTTAAATGAATGGATCTAAAAGAGAAAGGCTTGAAGTTAATTAGTGTAGAATATCGATTTAATAACACGAAAAGTAATTCATACCAACGATTTAGAAATAATTTTCATAAAAACGCATCAGTTTTAACACTATTTTAAAAAATTCGAAAAAAATAGAAAATATCGTTATTTTACAAAAAAAATTACACCGTGTCGTGGCGAAATAAATGATCTTTCCGATTCTGTAATTATTTTTTGTCTAATTTCGACACCGAAAATCGGATGACAATTTTAATATGGTGGAAAACGTAAGATTACCGCTCGGCCGAAACGGAAGGGAAGTTCCGCCAAGTAAGCAACCGGCAGGAGTAAAATAATTCGGCGTTTTAAGGTTTTTAACTAATATCTTTTTAACTAATTACAATATCGGAATATAAATAGGCAATACGGCTTCCCCAGAAAATTCCCGATCTTTTGGTACCTTCCGCGACTTTCTGCGTGGTGCTGTTCGTGAGAAGATAGACGCAGATAGATACATAGATACGTTTGTTTACCTTCGAATTTTAATGGTGCAAGATATATATATAAGAGGATCGATTAATTCGCATATCTCGTTAATTACCCTCATATTGCTCAGATTGGGAACATGTCTTCTAGTTTAAATTCATAGAATTCTGTCTGTTGATAATTTGTGTGTTCAATGAATAGGTTGGTTAACTAACATGGCTAGTCATCCTTCCCTTCCTTCCACACCTCTAGGCGAGGCTGAGAGAAGACCTCAGCCATTTAACGTTATTATTTTTATATTTAAAATATCCTAGTGGGAATGCATGCATTTTAATAAACCGAGCAAATAACTGCAGTTGGCAAAAGGGATTACTGTGTTTGCATGGCAAAATTGTGTTTTTCTGAAAGGCGATTTTGATATGTTTCAGATAAACTTGTGCGACCTTATTTAGATTAGAAATAACCTTTACTGACCTACCAGCACGTTCTTTTCTTTCACGAGATTTCTACATATATAACGTGTTTTTTCTTCTTTTTTTCCTATTTGCTTTGCGGCAGCAATACATTCGAGGGAAAATACTGCAATATCCTTTCGATTAAACTTATAACTTCGATGTATATGTGAACTTTGTCGCGGGTCTATTCGGATTCTTCTTACTAACATTCCTCTTGGGGAAAAATATATATGGGTTTTTAAAATTTAATCTGTTGCAAGCCTTCCTTCGAAGAAGAAGAAGTGAGTATGTAAATTAAGACTTGAATATAAAGATTAAACTTTCGAGTTAAGGAGAGAGAGAAGTTATATAGACTGCTACTGCTAACAGTGATTGATTAAATGGGAAGTGAGGTGTGGATGCTTCGTAGCTGATTATTGTAATGTTAAAGTTGACGATTTGTCAATTAGGAATCAATTAGATTAGGTCGCTAAGAATTAGAAGATATTGCTTATAGATGTAAGTGATCTGATTATTTTAAGTCTTCTCGTATCTCGTCTTCCTCGCTATTGCTTTCCCTATTTGGTATTTGGGTGCATCTCTGAACTTTGGTTAATAGAATTTGTGCTGTTGTTCGTAACTGAGAATAAATTGAAGCTATGTTGACTGTGGCTAATCTTCCTTCCGACCCTCCCAAACTAAGGGATGACATAGCAAATCCCTTACAACTGAATGGCCGATATATCGTAAGATCCAGAAGCGATTTTATAATCCTGATTTGCTTCGTAATGATTAGTTAAAGAGATGATAGGCTTAAGTGTAATTTTGAATTGTGTATCTACGTTGAGTAATTTTGATTAGGAATAGAAGATGACAATGATTTTAAAATTCAGTTTATAATACAGTGAGTCAGTTTTTACAAACACAGTACTATACAGCAACATGAGGTTCATTAGAGATGAACCTTGCAATTTTGAACCTCTGTCAAGAGACATGGACGGTACTGATCTGCCAGCCCTCTCCAATCTGCTACATCACGCAACCGGGGAGACTTTGAGCCTCGACAGATTTAACGTGCATCAGCCCCTCTACACGGCGGGCCTTCAGAGGCACGAAAGCTCTGACTCAAACTTTTCCCCCGCCGGGCCACATACGAGGGTTGGAACTTTAATAGTGGCCCCCTCAGGGGGCTTACCTTCTTTAGGTGAGTACGAGTGTCACAATCCCGAGGTGCCATAGTGATCTTTTCCTTTTCCCACGGGGTTTACTGTCTTTGGTAAACACGGGCTTCACGAACCCGGGGTACCCTAGTGATCCTTCTCTATTTTCGACCCTCTTTCTTGTCATTCATTTTATTCTTTCTTTCTCTTCCGTCTAGACCACAGATATTAAAACAAATGTTTGGCGCAGTATAGCCGAAATCGGCTCTTGCGCCAATAAACCCCAAAATCACTCACTCACTCACTTTAATAGTGGCAACATTGCTCTAAAAACGATACACAACAAAATCAAAGAATGTCGTGTACACCACATGTGAGCTACTTACCTACAATACCTCTCAGCAAAAAGACTCGCCCTTCCTACGTCACGCGCATTCGGAGTGACTCGAAGAATTGATCCTTGCATTAACTTACGGTCTAAAGCATAGGTTCCCAATCTTTTTTGGACAGGCGCCCCCTTTTCTAGTAAATATTTCGATACTGCCCCCTTTTCTTGTGAATATTTCGACACCGCCCCCTCCCACTGTAGAAAAATAAGAGTGTACATAATACATGGTGAAAACAAGAGTTATGTTTTAAAAAATATCGTATTTCTAAAAGAATATATTTTTTAATTTAATTTTTTTTCTAAAGCCCCAATATTTTTACTTGCGAATCTGAAATATCTATTGCCACAAATTTATTTCAATGTATCATATTATATATTTTAGTGATAGGATATTATTGGAATTGAAACGCGCTACTGAATTTCTTCTTCATTTAAAAGAATGGAATACAAGTTTTAGCGTACCTGTTATAAAGACAGGCATGGGTTTTGATGATATGAAGTAATTCATAATAGACTATTGCTTTCAAAATAAATATAAATTGACATTTTCAGTTTTTAAAGAATCACACTTTATTTCCTGGTTAACATATTTAAGTATGTTTCTTGGATAATATACGTAACTAGCTGTTACCCGCCCGCTTCGCTGGGTATTTCATGATGTTTTATAAATTTTTACTGCTTATATATATATGTATAAATTATTGATATCTAAGTCCTAGCATTAAGAATTCGATTGAATTGAAAAATATACTTATACCTGTAACTGTCACCCGTTGATAAAAAAAAGGGCAGAACTCATATAATTTGTATTTTCTAAAAATCTCTAAAATTGAAGCATAAAGTGATGTTTGCTCTTTCGTAACTCAAAAACCAAGTGGATTCCCGCAAAACCAATTTTCGATGGATTTCTACTCCGTAAATTAAACATGCAAGCAAAATTTCAAGTCTAAATCTAACAGAAAAAAAAACAAAAGTTTTACTATCAATATCCCCGTAATCCCGTTGAGAGCCGTTTTCAAAAATTACCTCTCTTAGCGGATTTCAATTCAACAAAAGAAAAATGCAAACCAAATTTCATAATTATAGTCCTTGTAGCTCGAAAAAAGTAATTTTTTTGTCAATACGTCCCAGGAACCCCCTGCAACCCCCCAGAACTTGATTTGCTTAAAATTTATTCTTAGTGGATCCCTATTCAACAAAAGAAACATGCTTAACAAATTTCAAGTATATGGGTCTAACAATTAAAAACAGGAATTTTTTTCTGTAACTCCTCTTGACCCCTCGCAAACATCTTTGGGGGTCAATTTTCATTTTACTCTTTGTTAGAGGAACTCTATTTCATGAAAGGAACATGCCTACCAATTTTCAAGCAGGATGATCAAGTAGTTTAAAAATGGAAATATTTATCGATTACGCCTCTTAATCTCCCGAAATTAAACTTGGTAGTTGATATTCGCGAAACCCATTTTGTAGCGGTTCTCTGCTTTACGAAAGGAATCTGCTTATCAAATTTCAAGACTGTTCGTCTAACAGTTTAAAAATGGGGATAATTGTCTATAACGCCACTTGAGCCCCCGCAACGCCACTTCTGGGTCTGTTTTCGCAAAACCCATTTTGTAGGGGAATTGCACTCTATGAAAGGAATCTGCCTAGCAAAATTTGAAGACTGTGTGTCCAATTAATTAAAAATGCAAAAAAATTATCAATAACGCCCCTTGAACCCCCGCAACACCACCTAGGGGTCGATTTTCCCAAAACACATTTTGCAGTGTATTTCTATCCTATGAGAGGAATCTGCTAACCAAATTTCAAGACTATGAGTCTAATAGTTTAAAAAAAGAAATAATTATTTATATCTGCCCTTAACCCCCCGCAACACCCCTTGGGGGTCAATTTTCTCCAAACCCGTTTTGTAGCGGATATTTACTCCATGAAAGAAACATTCCTACCAATTTTCAAGCAGGTAGGTCAAATAGTTTAAAAACAAAAATATTTATCTCTTACGCCACTTATTCCCCTGCAACGCCACTTAGAGGTCTGTTTTCACAAAACCTTCTTATAGCAGATCTCTACTCTATGAAAGAAATCTCTTAATCAAATATAAAGACTGTACGTCTAATAGTTTAAAAATGAAAATAATTATCTATAACGCCCTTTAAGTCCCCTCAACGCCACTTGGGGGCAATTTTCATTTTTAGCGTATCTCTACCCTATGAGAGGAATCTGCTTACTAAGTTTCAAGACTGTACGTCTAATAACTTAAAAATAGGAATTTATAACGCCCCTTAAACCCCCTGCCCCCGCAACACCCCTTGGGGGTCAATTTTCCCAAAACCCATTATGTAGCAAATATTTACTCCAGGAAAGAAACTTACCTACCAATTTTCAAGCAGGTATGTCAAGTAGTTTAAAAACGGATATATTTATCTATTACGCCCCTTAATTCCCCGCAACGCCACTTAGAAGTCTGTTTTCGCAAAACCCGTTTTGTAACTGATCATTATTCTACGAAAGGAATCTATTTATCAAATTTAAAGATAGTGCGTCAAATAGTGTAAAAATGGAAATAATTATCTATAACGCCCCCTAAGCCCCTGCAACGCCACTTGGGGGTCGATTTTCACCAAACTCATTTTGTAGCGGATGTCTACTCTCTGAAAGGAATCCGTTTACCCAATTTCAAGATTGTACATCAAGTAGTTTAAACATGGAAACAATTATTATTAAAGCCCTTAACCCCCCGTAACGCCACTTGCGTTTCGAATTTCGGAAAATCCGTTCTTAGCTGATGTCTACTCTATCAAAGGAACATGTCTACCAAATTTCAAGTCTGTAGGTTGAATAGTTCCAGAGATTTCGTGATTAGTCAGTCAGTCAGTCAGTCAGTCAGTCAGTCAGTCAGTCAGTCAGTCAGTCAGTGAGTGAGTCGCTTTTCTCCTTTATATATATAGATGAAATGAAGTGGACGAAACATGTTTCCTACTGCCCACAGACAAGGACAACGCGTCACTACAGAAATTAAAATGCACTTATATCATTCACTTTAATGTACGTCTGAATGTAATGTAATCTTCAAGTTTTTCATCCACTTCCCGAACTACCGGAATATGTGAATTTTTGAACATGTGATAATAGAAATGATTTAAATACATAAATCAACATAAGTAAACAGTATTAAAGTTTACTTTTATTAGCACATAATCAGCGTGTTTTTTAAGTCTTTTTGGCTTAATCTGACCAAGCCTCTCCATGCCATCTCAACACCCCCTGATTTTCTCTGGGTCTTTTACCGCCCCCTTGAAAGCCTCAACCCCCCCCAAGGGGGCGTTATCCCCCACGTTGAGAACCTATGGTCTAAAGTAAGTGTTGTCAGGATGTTTTCAAAACAAGAACCACGAAGTTGGATAAAAATTGAATGTGCTAGAGGTCGTACAGCGTGACAATGTCATGTAGGGCTTCAAGAGGCTTTCGGGGAATCTGCATTGCCTTACAGAACTGTAGCAAGATGGGTTAAAGTCTTCAAAGAAGGACGCCAAGGTGTGGTAGACATGCATCGGCCAGGTCGTCCTAGTGTCAGCAAAGCAGAAGTGCATGCTGTTGCCACACTAATGGACAGTGAACGCCCCCCAGATCTAAGTCCTTGTGACTTAATTCCTAAGATGAAGGAACCACTTCATGGCATTCACTTCAAAACTATTCTAGAGATTCTTGCGGAAGTAGACCGGTCCATTCGAACTATCAACACAACAGGCGGTGCTATAGGTGTTCTGCTACTCATCGTGGGAAACGGGCTATATACAATGCTGACGACTATATTGAAGCTCTGTAAAACATGGTGACATGAATCACTGTTGTGTTCCATGAAAATAAATTTTTGTCACTATTTTTAAAGTTCCAACCTTTCTACATATGACAAGTATTTCACCCGGACCGTGCAACATGAGTATAATTGATGGGAAACTCTATAAACCAAAGCAGCATTGGACAAAACACAAAATCGATCAAAATATTAAAACTCTCATTTTCGGATTTTATTGTCATACTTTATTAATTTTTCTATCAAACACACACAAAAATATGTACTTCTGTGCATTTTTTACTGAATTCTGGGATACTTTCGATTTACTTTCATTAATTACCAAGCCTCTTGCTTACATTCTGCTATCAAAAAAAGCAAAATGATAGATTTGATTGCTTCATTGATAGAATTTCCCGTTTAATTTTTAGCACATGGTTCTTAAATAGTTGAATTTTTTTAGTCCAATGGGCCATGGCTGGGCCACCCATAAAAGGCTACCGGTACAGGCATAAAAGGTACAGGTTGAGTATCACTGCTCCAATTCATGACCCGACAGCCACGAGTTCGCGACCATATCACCAGGCTACCATGCCCACTCTTAATATTGGAGAAGAAACTTAGGATTATATATGCTTCATACACGTGTGTGAGAGAATGGGGCTACTGAGAAGACTCGTTGTGTAGAGACGTTCATGCACTCTTGGTGTCAAAAGTCCTTACGTTGCGTGGTGTGGAAGTTTGGAAATGGGGAGTGAGCACAGGTGTGGTCTTCTTCACTTGATTGAGGTTCAAAATTACGAGGTCTGTCACCCATAGCTCTCATGTAATTTTAAAGTGCGACATTAAAAAAAATCAAATCGTAAATGAGGAAAAACAATTTGATTTATTTTTGTTTAATGATCACATCTACTGCAAAATGGATGATCAAACATTTTGAAATTATTTAAGTATTTCTCTCTTTTTATATATAAAAAAATATTTAATTATTGTTTAAATTATTTTATAAATTGCTCATAATTCTTGTTTTTTAATTCCGATGAGTTTTAAGCTGCATTCAAATTGTTACATATTTTTCTAAGCATATATATGAAGTTTACTAGTCTCAATAATAAGATATTTTTAATTAAAGTTATTTTTAAAGCATTTAAAACCATTCCTTACCTCCAATAACTAATTTGATCAGTCTAGATATGTTTATATAAATGAGATATAAACAATTATGGAAAAAAAAAAGAATATTTTTAAATATCCCAAATATTTTCTAACTCTGTGTGTCAGAAAATGCATAGAATAATTTACTTACTTTTTAATAGAATCTAAATGAAAAATAAAATTACTTTTTTATTTATTAACTAGCTTTTACCCGCGGCTCCGCTCGCGTTGATGTCTTTAAATAACTGTCAAAGTCGTAATCATTATCATTAGAAAGTAAATAATATAATATGGTAATTTTTTTTATTGCTTGACTAGAACCAGTAAAATTTAAAAATTCTAAAATTGGGCTTAGTTTAAAAAAACTAAAAACGTAATTTATTATAATAATTAGCAACAAATATTCAATTATTTAAACTATTAATATTTTTAAAAATCGAAAGTATCTACGTTTAATATATAACTATTAAACAGTAAAAATAAGTAATTTAAAACTATTAAACAGTAATTAAAAAAATTGTACAAAAAATTGTCTCACACGTATAATTAATATAAATAGATATAAGGAAATATTTACTAGTTTGTGCCGAACTTCTATTTTCTCGTGTTCACTTCCTTAGTAATTTTATAGAAAAAAGTTCAAAAAATTACATAACAAAATACATCCTTTTTAACAGATTAATCTACGACAAACAAATAAACTTAATCCACCCTTTCCAGAAATAAAATTTAATATAACTCTGAAAGAAAAGCTACTAGAAGCTCAAAGAGCAAATTTAAACATTTTAATCACGCAAAAAAAACGAGCAGACGATTTTAACCATCCAAATAATTCATCCATGACGACAGCAGCGCCAGTATCGGCAGATCATAGAACCCGGAAGAAAAAGCAGAACAATCGGAAGCACAGCACTGCTCATCTAAAACAGTTCGGACATTCTTCACAGGCCAATTAAATGGTTTAACGGTTACGGACAATTAAAGTAAACAATTGAAAAGCAGCCATGTTCATTTAGAAATAAAACTCGCCATGTTTGGGAAGTAAAAACACATTCATTGTGTGATTCTGACAGATATGGAATTCTCCAGCGCCCAGCTGTAATCACAATTTAGAACATTTTATTTTTTTATTTTTATGATTCTAAGAACTAACAAATGAGGGATAATAAGGGTTATGTTTATTCAAAGAAATATTTTACGTTTTCCGTAAGGTTGTATCAGGTGTAATACTTTTTACCTTAGTATGTTAAAATGTCGTTCACCTTTTTATTTTCTAAAGAAAATTGTGCATTATTTGAGAAAGTATGTTCATAAATACTGGACGTAAGAACTTTGTACAAAAAATATTAACTTTATGTATTTAAAAATCATTTTTTAATGTTTTTGAATATAATTTATACACTAGCATTGAATTTGTAATTATAATACAATATATGAATCATGTGTATATGTGTAAATTAGTTAAATAATCATTTCAATGATTTTTTGATGATACAAGGTAAATTTAAACTTATAGCAATTAAGAGTTTTATTGCAAATTAAAGAATAAATAAGTAAATCATATTATAAAAGAGCTCTTATATTTCGTTTATGTATATTTTTAATTTATAATAGTAAAAGCAAGCATTGCTTTTAAAGTGTAGCGGTTATGTAACTCAATTGATTAGAATACATTATCCATGCTCAATTACTTGCAGTAAAAAGAAATTTACATTGTTTGTTGTTCTTAAATTTATTAGTATGTGAATGTTATCCATTAAAAAATAGGATGATATTCCATAATGCTTTCGGGGTCATTTATTTCTCTTGAATTTCTCGCAGTTTTTTTAATGTTTTATTAATTTAATAATAGCATTTAAAAGGAAATATATTTTATTTTGTCGAATTTTATCTTTACATTTAAATTTTACGGGAGGGAAGAATACTTCCCAAGGAATCATTCACCGGCAAAAAGAAAATTATATTTAATGGTGATTATTTGCCGTGAAAGAGTGAGAAGCATGTTGCAATGCACAAGGGGGTATCACATTCTGAACACATGTAGCGGGTCCTCTTTTCTTTTCCCCTTTATGCGACATTTCCTACATTGTCTGTAGTTGGAAATCATTTTTGGTATATGATTTCCTGATGGCTAAGCGCACATCATCCGAAACTACATACTTCTTTGCTTGGAAGCTAATAGGACGTTCTTTCCTTTTTTTAGAAGAATATCCGTCTATATTAGCTGACGATTTAATGCTTTACGGAATGTTAGCTGGTCTAAACTTCTGTTTTTTTTTGTTCATTTGCCACAGTATGAAACTATTTATGATGGCAAGGCCAATAAGAAAATAAAAGATACGCGCGCGATGCCAGCATTTTACATATCTTCCTATTTGGTGTCTTTCTTTTCTTTGATCGAAGCGATCAACCCCTCCCATGGCATCGTAATTTACAGCGACAGCTTTTGGACAAGGTTCTTCTTTAGTACCATCTTTTTTTTGTCCGATCTACAGATGTCATAATTGCTGGATTATGTGTGGTAGCACAAAACTGAAGCAGGAATTAGTCTTCCCATCGTTATAACATCGTCCAATATATTATGATGAGTTTTGCGCTTCTCACAGGTGTATTTTGTAAGATCATGTAGATGAGAAGCTATCTTCCCAAGGCCCACGAAAGGGTTAACGCAACGATTCTAAAACTGTTGTCTGTGGACCCCCAACGTCTATCAAATGGATTCTCGAAGGTCTCTCATTTAATGTTAAGAGATTTCCCTTTTTTACAGACTTTGAAAGGCCTAGTGGGAAAATTAAAAGATGTGCCATTCTAGACTAGATCGCTAAGTTTCCCCAATAAAAAGTCTCTGCTGGAACATGCATTTCGATCAAGAATATTAATTCAGTTCGTATTAAATTAATATTCCGCAATATTTTTAATTAGATGTTTACTGTTTCCTTAAGGTATCCCACTACCCTAAAATTGTGAATTTTGCTAAAAATTGACAATTTTTTTTTTTTTTTTGATTTTATTGTATAGAACATTTTATTAGCTTTATAAAAATACCAAGTTGTTATTTTCCTTTCGCTAGAGCAAAAACTATAAGTATTTTAGTAAGAGAAGATGCGATTACTTCAAGCAAGATATGTGATACTTTAAAACGCGTTTTACTCGAAATGTGTTTTTTTGAAAATGCTCAAACGGGGCCAGCGATTGCTCAAAAATTTTTGAAAATAATGAACTAAAATTTTTTGTGTCATTATGTGTCATTGTTCTGTCTAATAGAAAAAGTGTTTTAACCTTCAGATTTATTGATCACCGTTTTATTTCAAAATTTACAGTCCCTTATGTGAATAGAATCCCTGTTTTTTTAAGCAATTTCATATAACATCTAAGATAAAGTGCTCTAGTTTTTGTAAAAATTAAAATATCTCTTATCATGAAGGTCATTTTAAAAGTGAATAACATAGCAACACATCAGAACTGAAAAATTGAAAATTTGTTCATAAACTTTTGGTACAGAATGGGCCACGTTTATGTTATTTTTTCTCAATTTTTACCCATTTTTTTCCTTTTTAGTCATAATAATTTCTTTTTCTCTTCTTAATTTTAGCATCTTTTTCATAAAATGTGCTAAACAAATCTAAAAACCACAAAAAAAAAAAAAAAAAAAAAAAAAAAATACTATATCTTCATTTTTTTTTTCCTTCAAAGTTGTCGCAAGTAGTCGGATACTTTAAAAGAAAAAAAGGAGCGTTAAAAAGTCTGTATAAATAGCAAAGGGAGCTTTAGGATTATTAGAGAACCTTTAAATCATTCAGACATGATTTAGGATTCAAGGAAGGGTGCACAAAATATCTTGGGGAGTAGGGGGTTTTGCAATGTCGGCTGTGTGTGATACAAAAAAAAAATCAGGGAATCTTGACGAGCGAAAGTTTAAGATCCGCTGCCTTAACGTGTCATATAAAAAAATCGTAAAATAAAAATACATCTTCTATGTTTGATATCATAAAGAGACTAAGGTACACATGACAACTTAACTTTTTTTGTAATTTATTTAGAGAAATTAAATTAATGGCAATAACAGTTTTGGTCTTCTGATAACAAAGTACATTTTTTTTTGAGATTCTACTTTCTCAGCAAAAGTTTTTTCCCCCCTCTTGTTTCTTTTTATAAAGAGGAAATGTATCAAATCTCTAGCCTATACGCAAAGAAACCTGAACCAGATAAACTGGTGATTACTCAAAAAAAGATGAAAAATTAAATAATTAAAATTGATATCAGAAACGAGCGTCTAATTTAAATTTTAAAATCAATTGTGGTGATTTTTTTTTTCACTAGAGTTGGAAATTTTTAATTGATTCCAATGATTGTAATCAGATTTTTGTATTGTTTTATGGTAAACAATATAAGAAATCTACTTTATTTCTTACATAAATCATTTTAAAATAATGTCATAGGTAATTCTTCACCGAAACGATAAAAAACAAAACATTAAGTGTTATGTTTCACTTTGAGCTCATGATGAAACAATGCTTAACCAGTTTGCACTTCCTTACATAAAACATTTAATCATTTTAATAATACTTTAGTTAATTTCCTATACATTAAAAAAAAATTTCAAACATTTAAGAAATTTTACGAATTTTAAATTCTTAAGCAATTAAAAAAATTCGTTCAAATTGCTTTAAGCAAAACTGGGAGTTAAAATACTTTCAGTTTAAACAAAAAAAAAATACTTTGGAATTCCTTTAAAACAATGCACTGCATATTTGATGAAGAGTTTAAGCGTTCCTTGATTGCAGTGAAAAGAACATTTAAGGTGGATATCGAATGAAGGCACTAAGTCACGAAGCGCGTTTAATATGTCGGAAATGAAGAAACAATAGAACATTTTCCGAAATAGTGAATAGCGAAAAATAAAATATCGTTTGCCGCAGAAAAATACGGTCATTATTGTTTTAAAGGAAATAAAAAAAAACAGATGAATACGAATAAAAATAAAGGAAAATTGTTGTTTGATAGCAAAGAGAAATCGTTTGATAGATCAGGAAATCATTCGAAATTCGTGCTTTGAATTCGAATTCACATTTAACAGACAGGAAAATATGGTAATTTTCTTAGGCGTATTGTTCATATATTAATGTATCTTGCTTTCAGTAACAGATTCAGATTTAATTATTTTAATGAAAGAAAGCTTGTAATTAATAAATTCTGTTATTGAATAAAAATAATATGGCATGCTTTTAAGTAAGCAAATTTAGACAGTATTGACTGAAAAATGTGGTCAAGATTATTGCGAAATTAGGCCATTTGGGATTTCTACATTTATAATTCACTTCTAAAATGTTTTTTTTATTGTTAATTAATACTGCATTAGCATATTTAGAAAGAATTGCTTGTGTGCATTGATAATGATTTGGCAATGATTAATTCAGTTCAATTCGTCTATCATTAAAATAGATCAGACAAGAGATATTAAGTTTTATTCTGTTTCTTTTAAAACAATTAACAAGAAGTTATAAAATAAACGATTAATAATTTATATTTCTACAAAAAAGGCTTACAAAATGTTCTTATAAATAGTTTTTATATAAATTATTTCGTATTTAATATAAATACTTACTCTAATTACAGTAGCTTTTTATGTATTAGAGAACATTAAAATTGTTGAAGAATTATTGAATATATTTTTTTATAAAGAAAAGATAACTGAAATTTAATTCTCAAATGAATTAAATGTGTTTATTTGTGATATAAGTTTTATTATAAGTATTCTGAGAATCGTAGCTTCCATTTAAAATATTTTTTAAGTTATTATTAAGAAAATAGCTTAAGCCACATTTCCATTAATTTTATTCCTTAAATTCATTGCCTGTTTTTAAATGTATAAATTTTCAGAAAATATTGAATCTATGTAAAAGTTTTGTAACAAGTGTTATTTTTTGCACAGAAGTTAAACTTTATTTTTATAAAGAACAAAAATTCTTCACAAAAGGAAATAACCAATAGCATTTTTTTTTATATCACAAACAAAGCTTTTTTTCTATTTTAAATATTTTAGGGCACTCGTATCTTTTTTGGAAGGTAAATATATGCAGTCCACTTGCAAACAATTCGAAATACAGTATCATTTTAAATTGAAAACAGTGTATGCATGGCATCATACTTCGCTCTATATTCAATCTTAAATTATTCGTTTTTTAAAAAAAATTCAGTATGATTATGAGCGTTTTATTTGTGGAATAAAATACATCGAAAACAGCTTTATAAATAATCAATTTAAATGAGCATTTTGGCAAATGTAACCCGAATTCGAAACGCTTATAAAAAGTTATGGAACATTTTGGCCTACTTTTTGTTCGGTGTAAATAATAAATATGCAATATTTCTTTTATGCTCTGTTCCAATCTTTTCAAAAAGAATCATAGCATAAAGAGTTAAAGTATCTAATCTATTTATAGACGTTTATTGCTATACCTTAAAGTAAAAAACCTATACATTCTCCCTTTTTATCCATTCTTATCGAAATAGATGGAAAATTTTAAAGCAGACGATTATCTCCATCTCTTTTGTACATGTTGAATGGCAACTCTTCAGATGTTGTAAATTGGCGTTTGATGTTCGAGTAATGTGGGTCAAAAATAAAGAAAGGTTGCCATTCGATTCCCATCGAACCTTGAAAGAATTGTCAGCTTTTATTTCTAGCAGATGGTTTTTTTTTTTGTTTTGTTTATGCCGGTGGGGAAATATTTTTTTTTAAGAATAAAAGCCAATTGAGTATCAATTTACCGTTTTTCAATGCCGCTGGATATACAGAGTCAGCTACTGTACTGAATGCGGAAACAAAGCACACAAGGGCCAACGGCATTATAGAATTATGTTTGAAAATCTAGACACAATTCTGAATGTAGTTATTTCAGGATATGGAATCGCCATTCAACTGCTCTGATTATTATGTTTGGCAAAATTTTAACAAACTTACAAAGGGTACTGGTAACATAGATGATGTAATTTGTGTAAATTTTGATACGGAAAAAAGCCTTATAGTTTTCATAGCCTCATTCTTATCGAATCAATATTGAAAAAAAAAAAAGAAAATTCTTGAACTTTATATATTTTAACTTGCTTTAAGAAACTGAATTTTCAAGTATTACAAAACAAGTATAAATCATGTAAGTGAGATCAAATGAAGAACGAAAATTAAATGGAAAATAAATCTAAAAAAATGCATAACTTTAAGTTGTTAAGAATTTTTTAAACTTTTTTTTTAAATTTTTGTATGAGGGCTTAAATAAGTTTCAAAGATCTTTTATCCCCTTACAAATTAATCGTATAACAGTGGCAAACTAATTATTAAGTGGTAAAATATTAAGATTTCTTTAAACATTATTTAAAAAAATTTTGAATTAATTCTTTACGGTGTGTACAAAATCAAAAGTTCTGAATTTTTTAGAAATGTGGTAGAAAAATGTCTAGATGTTTTTGTTGTATGGAACTCTACTATGGCGGTATCTAAGTAAGCCAGTAATAGCCTCCGGACAGGAGTGATCACTTTTGTTTAGTGGTCATGTTACTTGGCTACAGATCAGGAGGTACTGAGTTCGAATCCTCCCCAATACAAAAAGCATCTTTTTTTTAAAAACTTCCAAAATGCATATTTGTATTTCAATTTTTCTTAATAATTGAAAAAGACTCATAAATCAACAAGAAATTAGAAACCTTTCTAATCCATTTTAATTGGTAAATTTTTTTATTAAAATGTTTCACTTTTTTTATTAGCATCTGCTTCGTCAATTGGCTCAAATGAGAAATTTTGAGCCTGAATTGGTCTTAATAACTTCTAAGTTCTTAAAATAAAGTTTTAAACACATCATTCATTGAACCATATTTTTTCTGAAGCAAATCATTCAAAATTTTGAACCTTATAAAGTAATAATGTGATCGTTACTTCATTCTGATATTAAAAAAAATCTATATGATTAAAGTTCGGAAACAAGAAAAATCATGTGACAGCATCTGGCGAGTGAAAAATGTTCATCACGTGCAGCTTTTAAACCAATGCCAGATTTTAAATTTCATTTTGTTAATTATGTACAAAACATATTATTATCTTTAACTTGCAAAGCTCTTATAAGAATAATGTGTTATGTGAAGAATGATTCCACATATTGAATAAGAACTGTCTTGTCTTTACCAAAATGGAGGTTTCAACCAAAAAATGTTTTGGACTAAAGTGTAATATAGAAGAACATTCAAGAACAGCACCAACAATTACGTTAGGGCTGAGAATTCATTTATGGAAGGATATTTAAATAAATATGACGTCACTTTCCGTATTTGACTTACCACCGTGTGCGCAGATGTTTCACTCCAACGAACCTCAAGCGTGCCGAGACGTCAACAAATCATTCACCCCTGCAAAATCGTCTTACGAGATTACGAGGGAAGGAGGGATGGTGCGAAGAAAGTAATTCGTTTCGCTTTTAAAAATTCGAAAACAATAGTCTTCCAAACTTTCGCTTTCTGTTCTCTTGTGAAGATTTCTTAATCGTGAGAATAATAACACATTCCATTTTGTCAAACGATTTTTCTTTTAGTTCGATGAAAGGTGGAACCTGAAGATTTATGTAGTTTAAAGATTAGAGTATGTTGATTACTGCTTAGAGAAAAATGTTTTCGATTATCATAATTTTTCTTTTAGCTGTGAAGGTGCAATAAACTTTAATTTATCTGTTGAGAGGAAATGAAGTGAAGGGCAGAAAAGTTAAGCGTTGCTTGGCGGGAAAATAACGATGTGAATGGTTATTCTTTTCAACGAACATTTTTGAAAAGACGAAAAATAGTTATTAAGGCAGAAAGAAGTTATTGTAGTAAAACTTTCGGATTCCAAGAAATAGGAACAAAGAAAAGGAAATGATTTTGTTGAAGGTCAAAAGCACATAAAACTGTATTGAAAGTTTTTAAAAAATATATTTGTCAAGGGGAATTTGTATGAAAAATTATATATTTTTTTTTATAAAATTGGATTTAAAATTTTTCACATAACAATTTTTTTAAAGCTCACGCTGAAAGAGTTCAAACGTTTTTGTAATGTAAAAATAGCTATAAAATAATAAATTGCCCGCTACTGATTTTGTTTACACTATTTTGAAAGATGTAAATTCGTGGAATACGTGCTTTGTTTTATAAGAATATTAAAAGGTTTCAAATGTATTTGAATATGCCTTAAGAAGACGGTCACGTAAAAAGAAACTGAGTGTTTACAGCATAGTATATACTATAATCATGAGAATAACACATTCCATTTTCCCAAACGATTTTTCTTTTAGTTTGATGAAAGGTGAAACCTGACACGTATAGTTCTATTATATTTATATATAACTATATTTTTATATAATTATGTATATACAGCATAGAACTCTTATAATTTTTTAATCCTGTAATTATTTTCCAATAGTTTACTGAAATCATTAAATTCAGCGCTGGTAATGTGTTGCCTAAGGTATCTAATTATGTTTGGAACCAGTTTTTTAAAGGAAAAAAATATGTAAATGACAATCTTTTGCGATGTTTGAAATAATTTTGATTAAAAAGTAGCTAATCTGCATCTTAGTAAATTTATTTAAAACAATTATAAAAAAAATCATTTTTTATAATCCTGTTTTCCAATTTGTGGTGAAAAGCTATTTTATTTCTAAAATTCTTATAATAAAAAAAAGTGTCTAACAATAATTATTTTTATATTTGCGTATAGGATATATACTCTTATTAAGAGCACATGAAGTAAAATTTTAAATACATTCTGAGTATTTTCAGAGATTTTGGAAATCTAAATGACATCTCTGAAGTTTGTTGAAATTTCTTGCTCAAACTAAATTTAAAATTATACAAATCTACCAATTGTAAATATTAATTTTAAAGAATTCTCACGTCCTGCAAAAATAATATAAAACAACTACATCCAATTTTAAAATTAAAAATTAATTCAATTTCCTAATTAAGTTTTTTGACCTATGATTCTTAAAAATTTAAGTGTTTTACAGAAGAAGCATTTAAAAAATTCTGTTTATATATTATTAAGTACTACATGCATCATCATTAAAATTTAGTTGTTATTTATTTTCTACTTATTGAAGCGTCAAAATATACCCAATTTTAGGTACCTGAAATGACAAATTTATTTGAAATCTAATCAACAAATACATTTTTGATATCTTGGACGAAATTCCGGTTTCAAACGTAATGGAATGTCTTAAATTTATTTAACAACACACCCTAATATTTTTCATCACTCAGCACAATATTTTTTTTGCCTTTTCTCCTTGATAATTCAAGCATACCATTGTTCCCATTTTGAATATCTTATCATAGTTCCCTTATCTATTTCTTAGCGGGCTTGTCATTTATGAGTAAATTTGTATTATATTTTTTATTGTCATCCTGTTGATCTAATTTTTTTTTTCGATGATGTCATTCCACTTTTTTTACTTGGAGATCTCCAGGATTTTTTTTTTTTTTTTTGTAGCAGGGGGGAAAAACACCTCACAAAGGTCATGTGACCTTTAGGATACCTTCTTAATGGAAGTCTATGGATGTTTAAGGCGATATGTTGAAGTGCAAGTACAAATTGCGTCATCGCCATTTTCGGACTATTTGGTTTGCTAAAAGGAATCTCAAACGCGTTCGAAATTTGTCTGTGACAAAAGTCTAAAGTAAAAAACATCGATGGATTAGTATTACTTCTTTTTAAATTTTCAAGTAAAATTTTTGAATAGTTCGCGGTATATTATTTCATGTAATTAAATGTTCTATGAATTTATTAATATCAATAGGTTCTGTAACAGAATAGAAAATGGACAACAGAATAAAAATTTATGCATTAAATTGAGAAATAATTAGCTAAATATAAACATCTAAAATTTCTTTTACTTTTTACACCTGTTTAGTCTTCTTGCGTTAGGTACATGTTATATATTTGTACTTCTGTATTTGAAATTACAAGTATTTGTTCATTCATTGTTATGATCCAATATGTTAATGATGTATACATTGTTAATTAAAAATGTAAATTATTTTACACAACTTGAATTTACATTTAAGTTTTTTTTAATTTTGATTAGATCTATATATGGCAAAGTCGTTAGCCATAAAATTAACCTATGTATAATATAATTTAATTCTATTGATATTCTTTGTAAAATAT